>WOXC01000518.1:0-33183 GCA_011680675.1 Gymnobelideus leadbeateri
TAATCTGCATTATTAACACTTTCTTAAGTCTAGACAGCCAACAGAACACTCAATAAAGCCTTGATTTTTAGTGATTCTGAGGTGTAAATACTCATACTAAAAACTTTACCAGAAGAAAAGGAGAGTTCCTGGAGGAGATAGCACTTGAGTTTGAGGGATGAAGGAGGAGAGAGACTTCAACAGGTGGAAGATGGTGGATAATCCATTCTGAGCATGAGGTATTATGTGAACAAAGGTATGGCAGTAGGAGAGGTCAAAGCAGAAATGGGGGCAGAGAGGCATCTAATTTGTTTGGAAGACAGAATATGTAAAAAAGAGTAGTATGAGATACAGCCAAACTGGTAGGTTGAAGGTCACATAGTGAGTTGATTGAAGACTTCTTTGATAGTGTCTTAGGAGTCAATTGCTTATATTTCCTGTATAAATTAGAAAAGCTGCCAAAGTCAGCATGTAACCCTGTTCTGGGAACCTAGCCAGAAATGTTATATATATTGGATACTCCTTTGTTGTTCATCCTTCGTTTTCAAAAAGGACCAGTGACGTCACAGGTGATATCTTGATTGCTTGTAATTTGGGTTTAAGTGAGGCAGAATTGTGAGAAGTCATTAGTGTCATTTTCTCTTTCTGAGTCATTGAAGTCCAGTGGTAGGATGAACTAGCAATGGCCCAGGATGTAGTGTATGACCTTGACATTTTCAATGTCTGATCAAGTTCTAAGCTCTCCACAGTGCCTGTATCAGTCGCCTTCATGACACTTGGAACAAACTGTTCTCGTCTGTCCATTCCACCAAGGGAAGTCTTCACACGCTTGGGGTAGATACTTCTCTAACTCATGGGTGGGCTTTCGGCCCCTTGGTTTCTCTAAACCTGGTTTAGCCCATCTACCAAGATTGTTTATTAGAGTGTGGTTGCTGCATGTGCTTCTTGGAGCTGTATAGGTACTCCGTAAATGTTTATTGAATGAATGCTTAAATGTAGAAGGGAAGACAAAGTGACAGGAACAACATGGCAGTTAACTCATTATAGAAGGAGTCCCGACCCCCAAGAAGTTAGGAGAACTGGGCTCCAGTCCCAAGTGTGCTACTTACTACAAGCTATATGACTTTGAGTAAATCACTTACCTTTCAAAAATTTTAATTTTTTTCCCCTATATTTACAGCCAAGTGGCGCATTAGATAGAGTGCTAGACCTGAAGTCAGGAAATCCTGACTTAGATCCTTAAATTACTTCTTCTGCAGTGGAACTTGTTTCATAATATATACAAACATATACAAATATACATGGATATATGTGTATTTACATAGAGAATATCAAGGGAATTAATGGAAAGAAATGCTAGGGAAGGTGGACTAGCTATGCCAGATCTTAATCTGTATTATACAGCAGCAATCATCAAAACTGCTTGGTACTGGCAGAGGTGTAGAGTAGTGGATCAATGGAATAGATTGGGCACAGGAGACCCAGCAGTTAATGAATATAGTAACCAATTGTTTGATAAAGACAAAGACCCCAGTTTTTGGGATAAGAATGCACTATTTGACAATAAGCTGCTGGGAAAACTGGAATAAAGTATGGCAGAAACTGGGCATAGATCATTATTTAACACCATATACCAAAATCAAGTCTAAATGGGTGCATGATCTAGGTGTAAAGGATGATACTGTAAGCAATCTGGGAAAGCAAGGAATAGTTTACCTGACAGATTTGTGGAGAGGGGAAGACTTTAGGACCAAACAAGAATTAGAGAGCATTATAAAATGCAAAATGAATAATTTTTATTACATTAAATTGAAAAGCTTCTGTACAAACAAAGCCAATGTAACCAAGATCAAGAGGGAGGTGGGAAATTGGGAAAGAATTTTTACAACTTATGTCTCTGATAAAGGACTCGTTTCTAAAATTTATATTGACTCAAATCTATATGAATACAAGTCATTCCCCAATTGATAAATGGTCAATTATTTTTACTGGGCCTCAGTTTCCATAACTTATTATTAGAATTAAGTATGACCTTGAATAAGTTGCACAACTTTTGATACTTATTCTGATATAAAATAATATGACTTAATGAGATGGGGGGAATTACTTAGAATAATCAGAAAATATAGAAAGATAAAAATAATTCATTTCCTGAAGTTTTATATTAGCAATGAATGAATGGGTAGCATTTACTAAGCAATTACCATGTTCAGAAAACTAAGTACTTATAATATGAGTAGAAAGTCATAACTATTCCTCAACTGAAAAATGGTCAAAGGATATGAACAGGCAGTTTTCAGAGAAAGAAATTAAAGATATCTATAAGCATATGAAGAAATGCTCTAAATCACTATTGATTAGAGAAATGCAAATCAAAACAACTCTGAGATACCACATCTCCCCAGTCAGATTGGCTAAGATGACAAAAAAAGAAAGTGACAAATGCTAGAGAGGATGTGGACAAATCAGGACACTAATGCATTGCTGGTGGAGTTGTGGACTTATCCAACCATTCTGGAGAGCAATCTGGAATTATGCCCAAAGGACTATAAATAATTTCATACCCTTTGACCCAACAATACCACTTCTAGGGTTATATCCCAAAGAGATCATAGAAGTGGTAGGAAGACCCATATGTACAAAAATATTTATAGCAGCCCTTTTTGTGGTTGCAAAGGGGTGCCCATCAATTGGGGAATGGCTAAACAAGTTGTGGTATGTGAATGTAATGGATAATTATTGTGCTATAAGAAATGAGGAGGAGACAGTTTTCATATTTACCTGGAAAGGCTTATACAAACTGATGCTGAGTGAGAAGAGTAGAATCAGAAGAAATTTGTATACAATCACAGACACATCATATGTGTGATGACCAAATATGACAGACTGGACTCATTTCAGCAATGCAGTGATATAAGTCAATACTGAAAGTCTCAAGAAATAGGGAAATGCGACACCCAGAAATATAACTAGAAAGAACTGAGCCTGAATCCTGATGGAAGCAAACTAATTGATCTTTTTCTTTTCATTGTTTGGTTTTATTTCTTCTTTATCATCTTTCATCACACCTAGTACAATACGCCTTTGTAATTGGACTAATGTCTAATATGAATGTATTTGCAGATCCTATACTGGACTATATGCTGTCTTGGGGGGAAGGGGGAGGGAAGTAAAGGAAATTTGAAAATCAAGGAACTATGGAATTGAATCTTGTTAACTGAAACTAAACTAATAAATTAATAAAAAAATAAATAAAAAATAAAGTTCCCAAATTAAAAAAAAAGTAGGTGCTTCCAACTTCCCTCCCCCCCCTTCCCTCTCACCATCCCTTCCATCATGCCCTCTCTCATCCCCTTCCCTCCTACTCTCCTGAAGTGTGAGATATCCTGTTTAGTGTTTATGTCATTCTCTCCCTGATCCAAATTCAATGAGAATAAGGTTTTGCCTTTTTGCCTTCCTGTTCTTCCCTTCCCTTGTAACCATTTTCACTTGCCTCTTGTATGAGAGATATTCTGTCTTTTCCCATTTCCTCTTGTTATATTCCTCTCTCAACACTTAATTTCACCTTTTAAGCATCATCCCTTTCTATTAAATTTGACCTGCACCCTCTATCTATGTATACCTGTAAATATATAGATACAAATTCACATATGTATTCATATGCCCATATGACCTTCTTCATCTATTTTCATACTGAGAAAAATTTCATCAGTTACAGTTATTGTTTTTCCATGTAGGAATGTAAATAGTTCAGCTTGGATAAGTTCATTATTATTTATTTTCCTTGTTTACCTTCCCAAGCATCTCTTGCTTCTTGTATCTGAATGTCAAATTTTCTATTCAACTCTGTATTTTTCATCAAGAATGCTTGAATGTCTGGGTGGCTAGGTGGCACAGGGTGTAAGAGCAACAGCCTCGGAGTTAGGATGACCCGAGATCAAATCCGGACTTAGAAAATGAGTACCCACACATAAATAATAACTAGCTGTGTAACCTTGAGCAAGTTACTTAAAACCAATTACTTAAAAAAAAAAAAAAGAATGATTGAAAGTCTTCCATTCTACTGAATGACCATATTTTCCCCTGAAACGTGATATTCAGTTTTGCTGGGGTGGTGATTCTTGGTTTTAATCCCAGCTTATTTGCCCTCAAGAATATCATATTCCAAGCCCTTCAATCCCTCATTGAAGAAGCTGCCAGATCCTGTGCCATCCTGATTGTGTTTCAACAGTATTCAAATTGTTTATGCCTGGCTGCTTGTAGTATTTTCTCCTTGATCTGGAAATTCTGGAAGCTGGCTATAATATTCCTAGGAGTTTTCTTTTTGGGAACTTTTTCAGGAGGTGATCTATGGATTCTTTGAATCCCTATTTTGACCTCTGGGTCTAAAACATCAGGCCAATTTTCCTTGAGAATTTCTTGAAGGATGATTTCTAGGTTCTTTCTTTGATCATGGTTTTCAGGTAGTCCAATAATTTTAAAATTCTCTCTCCTGGATCTATTTTCCAGGTCAGTGGTTTTTCCCATGAGATATTTCACATTGCCTTCTATTCTTTCATTTGTTTGGATCTGCTTAACAGAATCTTGATTTCTCATGAAGTCACTAGCTTCCTTTTGCTCCAGTCTAATTCTGAAGGAATGATTCTCCTCAGTGTGCTTTTGAGATTCTTTTTTGATCTGGCACATTTGGCTTTTTAAAGCATTCTTCTCCTCATTGCCTTTTTGAACCTCTTTTGCCATTTGAGTTAGTCTATTTTTAAGGTGTTATTTTCCTCAGTCAGGCTGTTGACTTTCATTTCATACTTTTCTTGCATCTTTCTCATTTCTCTTCCCAATTTTCTTCCCCTTCTCTTATCTACTTCTTAAGGTTCTCTATGGCCTTTAACCAGCTCATATTTTCATTTGGGGCTTTTGGTGCAGGAGTTCTGACCTCCCAGTCCTCTTCTTGTTCCATGCTTTTATCCTCTTTGCCCCCAAAGTAGGAACCTAATGTTGAATTATTCTATTTATTTTGCTTCCTTTGCCTAGGCATGTTGCCACTCAATTACTTGGCTTTTGGGCTTGTTGCCACAGTCGGACTCTGCCACCAGCCAGGGGAGCTTCTGTCCCAAACTCTGGGGTTTTCTCAACTGCCTGAGATATTAGTTGGGTGGCCTCTCTGAAGCCTCCACACATTCTGGCAAGCTGGCCACACACCCCAATACCTCCAGCCCAGACTACAATCCAGATAAAAGAAGGTTAAAGCAAGAGAGATTATGGATCAAACCCCCCCCCCCCCCGACTGATCACTGGATCCCCCTACAGTCTGCAGGCCAGGAAGTGAAGCTGCAACATGGTGCTCACTTTGTTGCAGCTTATCAACCACCTTTCACCCCCAGGGGAAAGAGGCAGACTCCCTCTCCCAACCAGTCCCAAAGTCCTTAAGGCACTGACCTTTCACTTTGTCCTAGTCATCTATGTGTTGGTAATTCTGGAAACACCACTGCTTCTGGTGTTCCTGAGTCCCTCCAGCCAACTGCTGGTCAGGCCACCCTGGGGCTAAAACCTCTGACTCATGTGTTCCTAGACTAGGCTTCCAGAGTGCTGAGCTGGCTGCTCATTGCTGGGTTCCAGGGCTGTCCTCAGTGGAAGTTTAGCTTCTCTGCGTCATTTTGTTGGTTCTTGAGCTCTAGAGGTTCTTCAGAGTCCCCTTTTAGATTAATTTGGAAGTGGAGTGTGCAGGAGCACAGTGGAAGTTTTACTTCTACTCCGCCACTGATTCTGCCCCCCATGTATATTCTTAATAACAGTTACACTGACAGTAATCATAACTCAGTCACTTTCTTGGTTTTTTTTATTTATTTATTCATTTTTAGTCTGCAGAATTCAATTTCACAATCCCTTGACTTTCAAATTCCCCCTCCCCACCCAGGGCAGCATGCAATCCAATATAGGTTCTACAGATACCTTCACATTAAATATTAATCAAGTTGTAAAGAAGTGTTATAACTAATGGAGTGAACAGTGAGAAAGAAGGAAAAATACAAAACAAAACATAAAAGAGTGAGAGCAAGTAGTTTGCTTCATTCTGCTTTCAGATTCTCTAGTTCTTTTCTCTGGATATGGATAGCCCTTTCCATCATGAATATTTCAGAGTTGTATTATAACCTTGCATTGCTGAGAGGGACCCAGTCTACCAAAGATAGTCATCACAGGTACAATGTGTTTGTATTTGTGTACAAAGTTCTCTTGGTTCTGCTCTCCTCACTCAGCATCAGTTTCTATATGTTTCTCTATGTTATTATAAAGACCATCTGCTCCTCATTTCTTATAGAGCAATAGTATTCCATTACATTCATAAACTACAACTTTTTTTTTCCATTACACAGTTGATGGGCAGCCCCTTGATATATAATTTTTTGCCAACAGAAAAGAGAGCTTCAATAAATATTTTTGTACATACAGGTCCTTCTCCCACTTGTATGATCTCTTTGGGAAACAGCCCTAGAAGTGGTATTGCTGGGTCAAAGGGTATATGCATTTTTATAGCCCTTTGTGCATAGTTCCAAATTATTCCCCAGAATGGCTGGATCAGTTCACAACTCCATGAACAATGCATTAATATTCTGATTTTTCCACATCCTCTCCAGCCTCTATCATTTCCCTGTTTTGTCATCTTAGTCAATCCAACTGGTGAGGTGTGGTACCTCAGAGTTGTTTTGATTTATCCCCATTTTATAGATGAGGAAACTGGCTCAGAGGATTCAAGTGACAATCCTTGTGTCACAGGACTAGTATGTACGAGAGGCAGGATTTGAACCTCCTTCTTGATTTCCAAACAAGTCCTGTCTCTGAATTTAAACACTATCTTTTTTTGATAGTTTGATTACTCTAATTAATAGTAATTCACTGCATTTTTCTTATGCTTATAGATATCTTTAAATTCTTCCTCTAAAAACTGTCTCTGTCTGTCCATATCCTTTGATCATTTATCAATTAGAGAATGTCTTGTATCATAAATTTGTCTCAGTTCTCTGTATATTTTAGAAATGAGGCCTTTATCAGAGACACTGGTTATAAAAATTCTTTCCCAGGGGCGGCTAGGTGGCGCAGTGAATAGAGCGCCGGCCCTGGAGTCAGAAGGATGTGAGTTCAGAGCCGGCCTCAGACACTTAATCCACACAAACAAAAACCTAGCCTTGTAACCTTGGGCAAGTTACTTAACCCCAATTGCCCTAAAGGGGCGTCTGGGTGGAGCAGTGAGTAAGAGTGCTGGCCTCGGAGTTGGGATGACCCAAGATCAGATCCAGCCTCAGAAAATGAGCACCCACACACAAATAATGACTAGCCCTGTAACCTTGAGCAAGTTACTTAACCCCAATTGCTTTAAAAAAAATCTTTCCCAATTTTCTACTTCTCTTCTAATCTTGGTTAAATTGCCTTTTTTTTTTGTACAAAATCTTTTAAGTTTAATTTAATCAAAGTTATCCATTTTGCATTTTGTAATGCTCTCTATCTCTTGTTTGGTCATATATTCTTCCCTTCTCCATGAATCTAACAGGTAATCTATTCCTTGATCTTGATCACTTTCTTTATCTGTCAAAATAAAGGTGTTGAGCTAGATGGCCCAGGAGTTCTCTTTCAGCTCTCAATCTGTGATCTGAGTCTTCAAGTGTATCAGGCATCAATATAGTTATATATGTATCTGTAGATCTCTCTCTCTCTTTCTGATCCCTCTCTCTGTCTCTATGTCTCTGTCTCTCTTCTTTTTTTATTCTTCTTTTCTCTTGCTCCCTCTCTCACTTCCTGTATTCCTCTCTCCCACTCCCTGTCTCTGTCCCTGTCTTGCTCTTCCTCTCTCCCACTCCCTCTCCTTCCTTTCCCTCTCCCTCCTATTTTATTGGAGGATAGCAACTACTCTGTATAGTAGATTCTATAGGTACTTTTACTGGTTTATTTAGACCTTTAAATTCATTGGTAGTTGACACTTCCAGGAAGGAAACACTATCAACAGATAGGGGTTAGCAATGCCTTTGAAAGATTGTCCCAAAAATATGAAATCTTGAGAGAATTGAGATGTTCACTGACAATTTTAGAGTCACAGAGCAATTTTGTGAGACGTGGGATGTAAACTCATGTCTTTCTGAGTCAGAGACTAGTCTTCTTTCTACTGGCCTTCAGGTGTTTTTACCCCCATTTTATAGATGAGGAAACTCTGGTGCAGAGGATTCCGTTGACAATTCTTGTGTCACAGGACTAGTATGTATGAGAGGCAGGATTTGAAACTCCTTCTTATTGATTTCCAATCCAGTGCTGTCTCTGAAATTCAGCACTATCTTATTTTCAGGTGTAAAGTCTCTGTGTGCTGTCCAGAACATTAATCCACACCAGGAGGGATTGTTTAGAGAAGTCCATGACTCTTCTCATCCAACCTTCCATTCTAATAGGTATAATCATACTGTACCCTTCATGAGGCAAGTTCAACTACCTTGAAAATGTTGGAGAAAACACTGATGACCTGGTACAATTTAATTACATGGGGAAAGCTCAAGGTTCAGAATATCTATGCCAGCTTTTCAAACTACATGAAGGCTACAATTTGAATGGGGTCATTCCAATATCTTCACAGTTACTGTCTCCTCAGCCAACTTATGTGTGCCAAACTTCATTTTGCCAGATGTGCTAAGCCCTGGATAATCTTCCACCTACCAGCAGGCATCAGAGTAGTGAGTTTTGTGGGGGTCAAGTAGATGAAATATGAAAAGCCTGAACCTAGAGAAAAAAAAAAAACTTCACCAAGGGTGAGACAGACATAAAAGAATTCCAGTGGTGTTTCATCAGAAAAGGTATAGACAGATGGGTGGCATTCCAGGGATTTTGGCAATAAGCATTGAAAGAAGATCTAGGAAGACAAACAGTTGGAATCAGCGTGTCTTCATGCTGGGTAGCAAGTGAATAGGCTGGCATGAAGGCAGAATACAAGTTACAGAAACTGCTGTCAGGCTGTAGAAATGAAATTCAGGCAAGCCAGCAAATAGTCACCTGGATGATATAGTTGCATGTAGTGGAACCCTCCCTTCAAAGCTATGAGTTGTAGGCAAACACAATATTTGGAACGACTGATCAGAGAAAGTCTCTCAGTCCCTCAGGTCCTAGAGCATGAAAATGAGCAAGGTGCCATGAAAGAGACTTGGATAGAAGCAACACAACAATAATTAGGTTCAATGACTAAAGCTGTCATATGGAGGTGGAGATGATGAGTTAGAGGTGATCACAATAGAAAATCCTGGAGCCCAGTGCATGAAGCATCAGAAAGCTGACTTGAGACTGAACTACATCAGTAAATAATTTTGTATTAACTGCATGCCACACATTATACTAAACACTAAGGATGCAAAGAAAAGCAAAAGCACATGTGTACAGGCACACACACACACACACACACACACACACACACCATGCCTAAAGTAGATTGATCAAAGCACAGTCAAGTACAATTCCTGCCCCTTCAGCAAAGCAGACTTGGGATATTAACCTGGTATAAGTGACCTTCACCCAGTGGTTATATTTCTATATCTTTGCTGCCAAAATAATTTTCAAGCAAATAAGTGTATATGGGGAGGGAGTCAAATTTAGGAGAGAGAAGGGAGATTTATCAGAATGTATGGGAAGGAATAAGGAAGAAAGAGTTAGTTTGAACTGAGGACCCCACAGGTCAGAATGAGATACAGAACAATTGCAGCATTACCTAAGTTGAAGTGACAACAGTCTATCTTTTCTACTTTCTAAGAGACAAGGGAAGAAACTACCTGAATATGTGGCACTTTGATTATACCCAAGACTTCCATTTCCTGGGCCAAGCAGCATCTGTCAACATCAATTAGGAATGCAAGGAGCTCCCACTGGGTACAAGCTCTACCTTTTAGCATTTCACTTATTACAATAATTAACTGGCTTCCTATGTGCCCCTGTACACATTTCATTCCCTGGGAGATCAGACTATCTCTCAGAAACCTTCAAGCTCCTTGCTTGGAGATCTAAGAGGCCTTTAGACATCTTGATAGCACCCACTGCTTGAGTCCCTTTGAGTGGCTCCTCAAGATATTTTTACTGTTTGACTTTCTAAGCAGGAAGGGAAAGATCAAATGTTCTGGGAGAAACCTAGTGGAACACATGGATGGACCCCCTACCCTAAAGACTTTCTTCATCTACCCTGTAAGATGTGACATTGCAGTTAGAATTAAATAAGCAAGCAAGCTTCAGCCTATGCTCAATTGAAGAGAAAAAGACCAGAACTATAGCTTTCTGCTCTAGATGAATTATGTTTCTCTCTTAAATTTGCTGAGCTCAGAATAGACTGGATGACAGAAAAAGAAGTATAGACTGACTTTCGCTTATGAAATAATGGATATCAACAAAGAGAACATTGCCATCATTTTAAAATCATATCTTATATGTCCTTATTTAAAAATCAAAAGAATAATGCATGTCTTTGAACTTCATCTAAGCTAAAATCTCCTTCAATCAGTTCAGTTTAACTAACTTCAAAGTTTTCTGAGGGTTTTTGGAGTTGAATGGCATATTTTGTCCCAATAAGTTATTCTGAGTCCTCAAGGAGGTAAAATAATGTGAAAATCTCCAAGAAAGTACTGTGATCATCAGAAAAACATATATTCGACTGTAGGCCCACAAGACAACCTAAGACACCAATTTTAAAATTAGAAAATACTTACAGTTCCCAGTTTTGCAATGACTTTATAATGTAACAAGATTTAAATTACAAGGTTTCCATTTTATTTTTAAAAGAAAATCCCTTTCTTTGGGCAGTTTTCTTAAAGGAGGAGTGTAAGGATATTTTTCACTCTTCAGACAGAACTGCTTAAAATCTTCTGGTTCAAATCCTGTCTTTATCTCCAAAATAAACAAAGGAAAATAGTGATAGTTAAGTGAAATATTTCATTCTCTCAATTTAGAGAATTCTGTGCCCAATTGAAACATGGGTACTTGCCTTTGACAGTAATGTAGAAGGTAATATCAATAGGTTGCATACCTTAACCAAAACTTTCCCCTTCCCTTACCACCAAAAACTTAGATCGATGAACCACTTTTTGCCCAAAGTCACAAATGGAGTTTAAAAATGAAATTTTAGCATGAATTCTCAGACCTGTGTCTATTCCATGACTGTCTAGCAAACAGAGGGATGAAAGGAAATGTGGGGAGAATGTCAAGTCTCTCAAAGATATAATGACAGGACTTATGTACACTTAGGCCTTTAATAAATCCATGCTTCAAGTGACCAGTTAAGTTGGATTTGCCTAAATAAACTTAACCTCTTTTAGCCTAAGTTTCCTCATCTGTAAAATGGGAATAATAACAGTACCCCCCTCACTGTGTTTTGTGAGGATCAAATGAGATAAAATATACTATGTAATGCAAAACTTAAAATTCTATATTTCCATGTATGTATACATACATACATATAGAATATTTTATTATCATCATAATCATCCTCAGTCTTCTGTAAAGAAACTGAAGCTTTGAGATTTAGTATCATCTCTTTTGTGAGAGGTTGGAAAATGGTGGCAGGATCATTATGTTTGTAAATTGTAGGATCCACACTTCTAGGGATAGAAGGGACATTAGAGACCCCTTGTCCAAGTACCTCAGACCTGGGTATCAAATCCACAGAACATTGGTTTCCAGACTGCACTATTGCCATACCTTCACAAAACTGAAGTAGTAGAGACTCTTACATTAAAGAAATCTTCCACCATTGACAGTCTACCTCTAGATTACTTCCCCCATTAGAAATATCCTCCCCCACTTTCAGCCTTTCCCTCTGATTGGCTGGTTCCATCCAGAATCTCAGATTTAAGGAAGGGATATTGATCATTCATAATTTCATTCCTCTCCAGGCTACATTACTTACTCATTTCTCCAAGACTTTCTTTACCATGCCTCCAGGAAAGGTGTCTTTAGCACCATGACTACACCCTTTTATATGTTGTTTTCCCATATTCAATCTTAGTTCTTTGGAGGCAGTGACTGTCTTTATTTCTAATTGTATTTATATTCCCATTCCTTAGTATAATGCCTGACATATAATAAGTACCTAATAAATTCCTATTGACTGATAAATGAAGGACATCTATCTTACTATATTGCCCAGAAATCATTTCAAGAACATAGGAAAGGCTTCCCCCCTATGTTGTCATGGAACACTGAGTGTGGGATGGAATAAAATACATGTACATTGATGAGAGCCGGTGCTGACCAACTTCACAAGGAGGATATTCCTCTGGATTCCACACTTTATATTGGGCCTCCTGAGAATACCAGAACCATAGAATTTTAGAGTTCAGAAGAATATGTCAAAGTCTTCTCATTCAACTACTACCTGAAACATGAAGTTTTCCTTTGGAAACTCAAAGATGAGAAGATTTGAATTCTGTATATGCATTTCAGAAATCTGAGGATCTGCAAATCAAGGATGGAGAAATGGACAGTCTTTCAAATGAAAATGCAGCAAATATTTTAAAATGCTTACTGAGTGCGACCTAAGTACAATGCTTGGGATGAATTGGACACAGTAAAAAAATACTGTTAGTTGTGCTGGTCACTGAGGAAGATACAAAGAAAATTGAGCAAGCAAAAGGACATTTTGGCACACTGGAAAGAATTCTGGAGTCAGAGGATCTGTGTCCAAATTACAGTCTCCTATTCACTGCCTTCATAGGCAAATTGGTTAAACTCCTTGAGCTGAGCTCACTTTTAAGTAATGTGGATGATGAAACCAGATGGCATATCAGGTCCCTCAAGTTACAAATCGTGATCCTCTGACATGAATATGTTTACCCTGAAGTAAAGATAATTGATGGATAAGGAACAGGATGATGAGACATATTTTTTGGGCAATAGGAAAGCAATAGGGGAAAGTTACAAAGAGACTGGTTTATGTTTGAAGTTGGTTAAAACTTCATAAAATAACCTGCCTCAAGTGGTGGAGGGTTCATCCTCTTTGGAAGTCTTAGTGAGAGACTCGATGGCAACTTGTTCAATATTTTATAGTCAGAATTATTTTGCTGATTGGGTTGGACTAAATGGCCATTGAGCTCCCTTCCAACTTTCTAAATCTGATTCTTGGATTTCCTATCGGACAATAGGAGAACATAAGTGAATTTTCTTTGTATTTCAAGGGGCTTTCAAAATAGGAAAAAACTCTGTATAAACAGGCTGTTTCTGAAACTCCTAAAACTTCTGCATGCTCTGTTGAAGGCACTATGTACTTTATCCTTTTAAGATTTATATAGGCTACTTTCCACTACTTTAGTGTTCTTATATTTCAATACAATCTCCCAAAGAAAATAATGGATGCAGTCCAATTTGGTAAGTGTAGCAGACTTCAAAAGGGTTAATAAGCAAATTAATTTATCAGTTTTTTTAAGCACAAGAAGTAATTAAACTCTAGAAGAAATCTGAATCATAATTGAAAGTGAGTAATGAGCAAGCAGGATGTGAAGGAAAAATGAGGTTGGTAATTAAGACAGGAAGTTCAGTTTAACAAAAGAGAATAATATCCAGGATTTGTCACTTATAGCACCATGATATCCTGCAGATATCAAGTGGGAAAGTTCAGATGAAACAGCACAGTCAAACTGTGACTGAGATGGGGTTGGGTTGCAGCCCTAAGGATTCAGTGGTCAAGGGAGAAGATTCAAAGAATCCAATTTCCCTTTGACTGCAAATCATCCACATATATCCAAATGAAATATTTTAAAAGGTTTACAGGGGAACTGTAAGCAATTAGAACTAAAGAAATATCAAGGGCGGCTAGGTGGCGCAGTGAATAGAGCGCCGGCCCTGGAATCAGAAGGACCTGAGTTCGGAGCCGGCCTCCGACACTTAATCCACACAAACAAAAACCTAGCCATGTAACCTTGGGCAAGTTACTTAACCCCAATTGCCCTAAAGGGGCGGCTAGGTGGCGCAGTGAGTAAGAGCGCCGGCCTCGGAGTTTGGATGACCCGAGATCAGATCCGGCCTCAGAAAATGAGCACCCACGCATAAATCAAATGACTAGCCGTGTAACCTTGAGCAAGTTACTTAACCCCAATTGCTTATAAAAAAAAAAAAAAAGAAATATCAAGCTATAAACTGAGATTTTTCCTCATCCCTCTCCCTTCAGAAAGTTTCTGAATTACTGATGCTGGGCACTTATCAGTTCATATTCAATCTTTAGTATAAATTTGGAGAATGAAGTCTCAGGTAGGGTAACCAATGGGCAGGAAAAAAAAAGACAAATTGTCTGAGGCCATAAGTCACCCTATCTTGAATTCAACAATAATGTGTTTTGAGTATTTACTATGCACGAACACTATGCAGTGTAATTTGAGGATTAAAAAAGACACCTCCGTTTCAGCCTTTCCCCTTGAGCTTCGACTCTTATGGACGATAAAGTGTATGTAAACGTGAAAAAAGAAAAAGAAATCAAAATGAATGATACAGAAAATACATAGCACCGAATGGCAAAGCCTGGAAGGTATTTGGGAAGGCTTCCTGAGGTGGAGCATGGTGGGAGTTTTAAACAGTGAGAAGGGTTTGTCAGGCTGAAAGGATAAAGGAGTATATTTAAAATCAGGAGAGTGAAGTGAACAGAGACAGAGGTGGGGATGATTGGAATGTGCTAGGGGAGTAGTGAATACATTGACTTACTAGGAACATGTTTTCCTTTGGGGGGAGAAGTGAATGAGAGGAGATAATAATTGGTAACCAAAGTGAGTTGGGTGTAAGTTGGAAATCTGGAGTTGCTCTAATGGGAATACTGATTTATATTGAATCTACCATTATTTTGCATTTTTAAAAGTTTTAGCACATGTATAAATATTACTTCATGTATCCCTTAATACTTCCTCATTAGACACTTTGTTCCCAATTGCTAATCTGTGCCCTCTCTATTTCTCTCCACATATATACACACATATAGGTATATGTATACATACATATATATGTATGTGTGTGTGTTTACATGTATGTATATACATATAAAACACACAGTCATATACACATATATACATATATGTATGGTCATATTTATTTGGAGGCAGAGGTATCTAAAATGTGATTTCATCAGTGTGGAGAACCTCTGTAAAGTTAATGCTATTTATCAAGGCAAATCAACATTTAACAGTCTTAGTGAGCTGTATTAGGTAATGAAGAGTCTTCTTATCTAAAATATCCATGATACCTCATTTTAATGATTTAGTTGATATTATAATCTCATTCTTCTCATCGTTGTTAATGGAATTCTGAGATAAATGTTCTTAGGATTGTGACTAGACTGCTGTTATTTATTTGTATTCTCTGTTCCATGGAAAATTGAACAAATATATAAAATAAGTAGGGAAGCTGGGTAGTGCAGTGGAGAGTGTCAGCCTTAAGAAGGAAATGACAAAACACTCCAATACCATTGCCAGGAAAACCCCAGATGGGGTCATAGAGTGTCATACATGACTGGAATGGCTGAAAAAAACACTAAATATAAAATAGCTGCTTTTTTGCAGTTGAATAGGATATTAACCTGCAAGCCTATCCTTTGTAGTGTCATTGAAAGGGTCTTTGGTACAATTCCAGTAGCACCTAGGACAAAGGAAATGATCTGTTTCATCTTGTACTTATTATTTTCATCATTATCAAATTATGTTATTGCTATTATTAGTAGTAGTATTGTTGGAATCAGGTAGGTGGTATGGTAGGTAGAGAGATCCAGGACTGGTGTCAGGAAGATCTGAGTTCAAACATACTAGATGTGTGACCCTTCACAAGTCATTTAACTCTGTTTGCCTCAGTTTTCTCACATGTAAAATCAGGATAATAGCACCTATTGCTGATGATTGTTTTGAACATTAAATGATACTAATAATTGTAAAGGACTTAGCACAGTTCCTGGCATAGAGTAAGCACTATATAAATGTTGTTGTTGTTATTTATTTTTGCTACTATTATCGAAACTAATTGTAATTTATACAGCATTTTCAAGTTTTCAAAGTACTTCATATAGGTGCTTCATAGATAAAACAATTCTGGCTAAAGTAGCCTAATTGTCCATCACTCTCTCCTAGGACATCATTTTCTTCTGCCCTGCTTCTTCTCAGTCTCTTTTGGTGCATCTTCATCCATGTTCTGCTCACTAACTAAAGGTGTCCCACACGGCTTTGTCCTGAATTGTCTTCTTTTCTCCCTCTATATTCCTCTACTTGTTGATCACATCAACTGCCATGGCTTTAATTATCATTTTCATGCTATTGATTTTTAGATCTCCCTATCCTGCCTGAAGCTCTCTGCTGACTGCCAGTCTTCCTTTTCCAACTACCTTTCTGACATATTAAACTGTTCAGTAGAAATCTAACACATGTCCAAAACTGGACTCTTTCTTTCCCCATAAATCTTCTCCTCTTCCAGACTTCCTTATTACTATCAAAGGTACCACTATCCTTCCACTCTCCCAAGCTTACCACATAAATGCCCTCATCTCCTCACTTTATTTCAATATGCTGACTGTGGGGAAATATTTGAGAGAATGCACTCTCCAGTTGTCTCTACTGGTAGCCTATCAGTTCAGTAAATAACCCCCCTTAACTTTTTGCCTGCTTATATAGGCTCCTTTTAGTTCATGTTTCTTATGTAGATTTTGGCTGCCTTGTGTATATGATTATGTGGTTCTCTTTATTTTATTTGTTGACTTAGGCCTGTTAATTGTTCTGTGCTGTATGAATAAGTAATATTTACTAATCTTTGCCAAATGAATGAAAGCTTAGGATATAGATTTACCCCCAGCCCCAGTTGTTTGAATTATAGGTAACTTCTTCTCACCTTTCTTAAAATTTAGTTGACCACATAGAACAATATTTAAGCTATTCATCATGAACAAATCCTTTCCTTTATGATGCTAAACTCATCAAGGTTTCAGTCATTTGAAAATGATCTTTAGTTTATGATAGGAGAATATTCTGTCTCAGATATAAACACATGTATAGTAACTTTTTACAGGTTCTAGGTTTTACAGATTTTTGAAACTTAATAAACATTATCTAGTCCAACTCCTGCATTTAAAACATGAAGAAACTGTTCAAAAAAGTGATTTGCTCAAGATAATATAGAAAAGTATGGACAGAACAGTAGCTAAAACGTAGTGCTCTTGAATTTTGCTTGAATAGCATCAATAAGACAGTTCCAGAAAAAAAAAAGAAAGGGAGGGGAGGGAACAGCAGAAGAGAGAGAAAAGGGAAAGAAGTAAGAAAGGAAAACAAATGCAATCCATTTCAGAGCATTAGATTTATGACACCTTTATTGGAAGGGAGGCAGTGTAGAAGAGTGACCAGTCATCAGGAATTGGAAATATATGTTGATTCCCCAAGGAAACACTAATTTTAATACCCTTAGAAATTAAAATTAAGCATAAGGCATATAGAACTTACACAAGATTGGTAGGATAGTGGAAATTTCAAGGAATACATGTTGGGAAATGTAACCGACAATAAATAATAGAACACAGCAGCTCCCCAAAGACTAAGAAATATTGGCCTAGAGAGAGTGAAAGAAGTCAGCAATTATTGCCTCTTGATCTTAAAGTACTGGCAATGGAGTTAGTACATGGACTTTTATATTGAATATATGTAATAAGGAAATTAAGTGTGTTTCTGTCACATTGTGAGCTCAGCAAAAAAAAAGTCAGATATATAAAAAAGAAATTGAATACACTCCAACATTATCAAAAGATGAAAAATCCGAACTAAAATACTTGGTATCTTGTTATCTGGCACTCTATTTGCACATCGTTCTATAAATTACATTGTGCTCAGCCAACTATATTGGACATAAGCTGGATTTGGCAGGCAATTTTTTTTTTGCAACAATACAATGGGAATATTTGTCTGTGGGGTTGCTCCCTACCCTGTTAAATGAAAGCAAAAGCCCTGGTACTTAGCCTTTTAGATCCTCTTATTTGCCCTTTAATATAGGGTGCCACCTGCGAAAAAATTAAAGTTCCTGAAAGAGAGATCTCTATTCTGTTAATTCTATCATAATTCTTTAAGTTAAAAAGCCTTAGATGTGGAGAGAGGCAACAGTCAGATGAATAAAAAAAGGCAACTAAGAATAGCATATTTATATAGAACTTTAAGGTCTGCAAATTACATTACATACCTTAGCTCATTTGACTCTCATAACACTGCAAACTAAGTACTACAGTAGGATAGACCCAAACATCCATTAAGATAAATGTAACTAAAACCTACAGAGACATATAGAAATGCATACAAAAATATACTTTTTTTAATCTGGGAGCAAAACTCAGATATTTGCACATTATGATGAATTCAGGCTTTAAAGGAACTTTGCCAAATTCTTGCATAGTCTAAATATTCATGACTTTATTGACTCATTGAATTACATGGCACTTGGTACCCTTGATCCCAGCTACTGAACATTTACAGAGGAAATTGTCTTTCAAAAAGCAACCAATGTGTTGTTATTCCAAAGCACTCATGAATGAAAGCAAATCTTATATTTTAAAATTAGGTAATGATTATGGTAATACTGCCATGTTGGTAGTGTAGTTTGATTGGGAAAATGAGCTAGGAGTCAGGTGATCTGATGTAGGTGGTGCAGAAATGCTGCTGAGTTATACGACCTACAAGATGTCATCTTTCTCCTCTGGCACTCGGTTTCCCCATATGTAAAAGGAAATGACATTAAAACTAGCCAAGTGACCTTGGGCAAGTCACTTAATATCAATTGCCCTGCCTTCCCCCCTCTAAAAAGAAAAAAAAAAAGGGAATGACAGATAGTAACATCTATAAGATATCTTTCAGTTATTTTATGAATAAGAATCTATAAAGACCTTTAATACAATTGCAATGTTATAAATATATAAATAATGACACATAGTGAGTCCTCCCATAAAATATATTCTGAATCCTTGCTCTGACAGAAGTAAACATTAGATTTTTTTATGAGGGGGGAGTTGTGGTCAGGAAGAAGGGACTAAGGGACTATGCTTGTAGTGTGCAGGCTGGAGACCATTTCAAGCTGGAAAGGATTTGAGCACATGTCCAGATATGACCAATCTGGAAAAGGCTGATCTAGCTAACTTTAGAGAGGCTCATCACCAAGTTGGCCATAGGAGTCTATCAGTCTTCTTGGCAAGGCTTGGGTTGGCTGCCTTCATAGGGTTTTAGTCACTAAAGTCTTTAGGAGTAGAGAGGCAGGATTGGAAGGGGAAAATGTCTTTCTCTCTCCCCACACACACAGTGATGTGGCATTATAATCATCTATAAGAAAGAAAGGCGATGGAGGAATTTCTCCAGTCTTGGAGAAATGGTGCCATTTCAAGCTCAGGTGAAGGTGAAAGCCACCAAATGGTAATGTATAAGATAAGGGAGTTTGGTCCAGTGGCTGGAGCACCGAGGGAAAAAAAAAATATACCAAGAAAGTGGCAGTCCTAGGGGAAGCTAGGTGGCACAGTGAATAGAGCACTGGCTCTGGAGTCTGGAGGATGTGAGTTCAAATCCAGCCTCAGATAAAACAGATAAAACTTAAAACAAAAACTAGCCATGTGACCTTCGGCAAGTCACTTAACCCCAAATGCCCTCCAAAACCAAAAACCAAAAACCAAAAACAACAACAACAACAACAACAACAACAAAACAACTGGCAGTCCTTATCCTGATCCTTACTTAGCAGAATTTATCTGGCACCAATTTTAAGTGTGTCATTTTATTCCATGAAAGACTCCATCTAGCTGGTACAATCTGATTTCTCATAGACCCTTCTGGTTGACTCTGTCATTTGCCCTTCTGTGTATATCCTCCCCCTCTTTTTTCATGGCATTAGAGTGCAGAACAGCTCTGGACATCACATAGGGATGAGTGTAGTTTCCTACTACATTGTGGATTCACCACCCATTTTCAGAGAGTTGTGTCTCTTTAACTGTGAGAATATTTACAAGTCGTGTATATATTTCATAACTATAGGTCACAGGGCACAATTTTTATAAGTTTTTTTTTAGTTGCTTCATCAGATATGAGACTAACATTGCAACTAATAGAGCTATTGACTAATGATTTTTTTGATCACGGCAACTCTTAAAAATCCTTTGATTACATTGTTGGATATCACCTAGAGCCAGAATCAGTCTCCAGGCCCATGTGATTGCTTTGTAGATGTAGAAATTGAGGCCCAGACAAGTGAAGTTGATTTATCCAAAGTCACTCAGGCCACAAATTTAAAAAGAAGTAGAAATGAATTTAGAGCATTTGTAATCGATCTTAGTGGATAAATGAAATGAGAACTTTGAAGTATTAAAGTGTAATATCACTATATATTTAGAAGATAAATCCCTGGCTGAACTGGACAATTTTCGTGGACAAGGACTGTTTATTTGTCTTTGTATCCCTAGACTTCAGCACACAGTACTGATGCATAGTAGGTAACCAAGATGCTGAATCCTAGAGCATTTGACATCATTGAACTCTCCAGTATCTGATCTAAAAATAGCAACGGATGGAGTTTAACTAGACCGCAAGAGGCAAGCAATTTAGAGAGCAATGATACTTTCAAAGGCAAATTATGAGAGTTCCTACACAAGCTCTCAATAATGTGGCTACTTGGACCACAGACACTAATGACATATTTTCTTGGCACCTTCATAGAAAATAGAAAAGGTTCAAGAGAAGTTAAACATTGGGCTGTCTGGATTTTTATTCAACTGTTATATTTTTTGGTCACAAAATGTGACTATTATTTACTCTCCTGCAGTATTCTCTGGTTGGATAAAATAAAATCAGTGCCAATTAGCCAGCAGTGACAATGGAAAAAAAAAAAAAACTTCGTTGCAAATTAAGACATTTTAGAGATGGTATTATGTTACAGGATCCCTGTCTCTATGGATGCTTATTTGTACCTGAAGACTGTTGGTTTAAATAAATGATCACAGGGGTGAGGGGGGTGGAGTCAAGATGGTGACATAGAAGCAGAAAAACTCTGTGAGCTCCCCCCATAAACACATCAAATACCTATAAAATATGACTCTAAACAAATTTTAATTTTTTTTGGAATGATAATTTAATTTAGTCATTTGGTGAAAAGGCATTTATATTTTTCCACTTTTTATCTTTTTAGTTTACATCATTCATTTCCACAAGATTTTGAGTTACAAATTTTCTCCCCATTTCCCCCCTACTCATCACCCTAAAACAGCAATCCCAGTGAATATCCCCTCCCCCAATCTGCTCTCTCCCATATCTTCCTCCAATCACCCTCCAGCTTTCCAGTAAGGCATGGTGGATCTCTATGCCCCAGTGCCTGTATATCTTATTTCCCAGATACATGTAAAATAATTATATATATATATATATATATATATATATATATATATATATATATGTGTGTGTGTGTGTGTGTGTGTGTGTGTGTGTGTGTATATGTATATTTATTTGTTTGTTTGTTTATTTATTTATTTAAATATTTGCTTTTGAAACTTTGAATTTCAGATTCATTCCCTTCCTCCCTTGTCACTTCCCTTACTGGGAAGATAAGCAATTCAATATACATTGTACATGTTTGGCTATGCAAGACATTACAATAGTGGGTATATTGTAAAAGACTGACTATGTTTCCCTCCATATTATCCCACCCCCCCACCTGTTCTATTCTCTACTTTGATCCTGTCCCTTTTCAAAAGTGGCTGCTTCCAACTTCCCTCTTCCCCATCCTGCCCTCCCTTCCATCACCCCCCCTCTCATCCCCTTCCCCGCTGCTCTCCTGTAGGGTGAGATACCCTATTTAGTGTGTATGTCATTCACTCCCTAATCCAAATTAAATGAGGATGAGGTAGACTCATTCCCTTTTGCCTTCCTGTGCCTCCCCTCCATTGTAACAGTTTTCACTTGCCTCTTCTATATGGGATAATTTATCCAATTCTCTCTCTCCCCATCTCCTCTCATTATATTCCTCTCTCACGTCTTCATTTCACATTTCAAGTATCATCCCTTCCTATTCAATCGGTCCTGTGCCTTCTGTGAATGGATACCTGTACACATAGATACACACAGTCACATGTGTATTCATAAACCCATATACACTCCTATATAGACATATATATGTTTGTATATATTTGTATATATATATACATTTTTATTCCTTTCAACTATTCTAATACTGAGAAAAGTTTCATAAGTTACAATTATCATTTTTCCATGTAGGAATTTAAATAGTTAAACTTTGATAAGTTCCTTATTATTTCTTTTCCCTGTTTACCTTCTCATGCTTCTCTTGCTTCTTGTATCTGAATGTCAAATTTTCTATTCAACTCAGGTTTTTTCTTCAAGAATGCTTGAAAGAACTCTATTCCATTGAATGACCATATTTTCCCTTGAAACATGATACTCAGTGAATAGGTGATTCTTGGTTATAATCCTAGCTCCTTTGACCTCTGAAATATCATATTCCAAGCCCTTTAATCCCTCAGTGAAGAAGCTGCCAGATCCTGTGTTATCCTGATTGTGTTTCCACAATATTAAAATTGTTTCTTCCTGACTGCTTGTAATATTTTCTACTTGATCTGGGAACTCCAGAACCTGACTATAATATTCCTAGGAGTTTCCTTTTGGGAATCTTTTTCAGGATGTGATTGGTAGATTCTTTCAACCTCTATTTTGCCCCCAGCTTCTAAAACTTCAGGGCAATTTTCCTTAAGAATTTCTTGAATGCTGATTTCTATGTTGTTTTCTTGATCATGGCTTTTAGGTAGTCCAACGATTTTAACATTATCTCTCCTGGATCTATTTTCCAGGTCAGTGGTTTTCCCAATGAGATATTTCACATTGCCTTCTATTTTTCATTTGTTTGGATCTGTTTATATAGTGTCTTGATTACTCATAAATTCACTACTTTGCTTTGTTCCAATCTAATTATGAAGGAATGATTCTCTTCAGTGAGCTTTTGAGACTTTTTTCCATCTGACTAATTTGGCTTTTTAAGGCATTCTTTTCCTCATTGCCTTTGTGAGCTTCTTTTGCCATTTGAATTAGTCTATTTTTAATGTGTTGTTTTCTTCAGCCAGGTTATTGACCCTCATTTTGTAATTTTCTTGCATCATTCTCATTTCTCTTCTCAATTTTTCCTGTACTTCTCTTATTTGGTTTTCAAAGTCCTTTTTAAGCTCTTCTATGGCCAGTAGTCTGTTCATATTTTTCTTGGAAGCTTTTGGTGTAGCAGTTCTGACTTCTCTGTCTTCCTCTTGTTCCATCCTTTGATCCTTTTTGTCCCCAAAAAAGGAGTCCAAAGTCAGATTGCTCTGCTTGCTTTGCTTCCTTTTCTTGCTCATATTGCCACTCAATTACTTGCCTTTTTAGCTTTTTGCCATAGTAGGACTCTGCTTCCAGAGAGGAGAGCTTTGTCCCAAATAACTGGGGTTTTCTCAGCTGCTGGAGGTATTAGTTGGTTGTCCTCTCTGAAGCCTCCACATGCTCTGGGAAACTGGTCACACACCACAGGACCTCCACCCCAAACAGTGATCCATATCCAAGCATGTTAAAGCAAGAGTGATTACCCCTCAGAATAGTTGCTTGGTCCCCCTACAATCTGCAGGCCAGTAGCTCCAAAGCAGCCATGTAGCAGCAGCTGCAGGGCCACCATAACTCAGTCTTTTTTGCTTCCAGGGCATAAAGGCTGGACCACATTCCCACACTCCCCATTTGCAAAGTCCACATTGTACTGACCTCTCACTTTGTCCTTAGCATCTATGGGTTGATTATTCTGGAAACTGCCATAGCTACTGGTTATCTGAAGTGCCTCCAGCCTGTGGCTGGTTGTGGCTATCCTAAGGCTAAAACCTCACATTCATACAGGGCTGGATTCAGCTCCCAAAATGATGTGCTTGCCCCTTTCTGCCAGCCTGTTGGACTCTCTTCAGCAGGAAGTTAGCTTCTCTTTGTCATTTTGTGGATTCTGTAGCTCCAAAGTTTGTTTAGAGTCATTTTTTACATAAATTGGAGGAGGTGGAAGCAGGAGCACCATGGAAGTCCTGCTTCTACTCTGCCATCTTGACTCCACCCCTCTAAACAAATTTTAGAGCTACAGAAGGTTCTGGCTCTAGGAACCTCCCTTGGAGTCTTGATTAAATCATCCCATTTGATGAGGCATTTGCATGAGGCAATAAGCCTTACATTTTGGCTGGGAAAAGACATCTCGCCTACTTACTAACTACTAACTCTAGCCTAGTTACTAGTCTAGCCCTCCATTGTTAATCTACTTATCAATCCACCCTTTAACTGGCCTATCCCACCTTTGTCTGTCCTCTAGAGCTACTTTCCACCCTAAATACTCATTGACTCCTCCTAAAGACCCTCCCCAAACTTCTCCCCTAGGCCACCCCTAGATTCCTCCCACAACTTTCTGTATATAAGACCCCATCCTGTCTTCATGTTTGAGAGAGCACTATTGAATGCCCAGCACTGGCTTACTCAGTGTCTAATGCAAGCAAATATTAATAAACTTTACTTTTCTTTGGCTGAGAAGACTTGAGTTAAATTCATTTGGCAGGACCTGGCATGTTGGTATTTTGGTGTCTCCAGTGCAACGCTTAACCCTCTTAGTGGGTAACCTCTTCATTTTTGTGGTTTACTGATCAGGAAACACTGTTAATCTCAAGCTCTTCTACAGCTGGGACTGGAAGGTATGTAAGCCTTTCTCTTTCCCTAGTACCTTGGATTTGCAGTTTTTATGTTTTTGTTTTTGTTTTTTTTTTTAATTAGTTTGTTTTTGTTTTGTGGGGTGTGTGTGTGTGTGTGTGTGTGTGTGTGTGTGTTTCTTTTCTTTTTGGTTCCTGATCTTTCAGGTCCCATTAGGTCAAATAGCTAGGAGGCTGTTTCATGCTCAGCCTGACCTCAGGTTTGTTCCTGTTTGGTTATTTTGGGGAACATGGACATGTGTGCAGTTTCTGAAAAATCTATGATTTTTTCAATTCAGATTCTTTCAATTCTCTGGGTGCTAGGGAACTGGGAATATTTTGGGTACTTTTTTGTGGGGTCTTTTGTTTGTTTTTCAAGGTTTACTCTCAAACCTTCCTTTATGGAGGAAGGGATTTCCAGGCCCTATGCCTGTAGTTCCCAAAAGTTTGCCTTTGGGTTGTATTTTGCAACTTTGGAAAAATTTTGGTTTCTCTGGAGTTCTAAAAAAGGAAAAGGTTTTTTTTTTTTTTTTTGCAACACTGTTTGGCTTAGGTATATATAGCCTTAAAGATGATGAATTGTGGCCTGTTTTGGGGACTTTAAAAGAAAATAATCTCTTGCAGTTAGAATCATACTGTCACAGAAAAGGAAGATGGATAGAAATTGCCTACTTAATGGCTTTTGTTGAACTTATTTCTAAGAACAAGGTTCTCAGGAAAGACTGTGAGATGCTTGAAGCTAGAGAACCTCACAGAGGGGCAATAGGGACCAATTACAATGACCCCTTTCCTATGGCTTCAGCCCCAATCAGGGGTAGTTAGGGGCAAGGAATATAAAGGGAAGACTTTCTTCAATTTAGGGTCCCTATCCTCATAAAGATTACAGCTCTTTCATAGATTAGTCTTTGAGAATTCCCTGGACCATTAAAAAGTGACTTGCCCGAAATCATACAAGTTCTCTTAAATCCAATATGATCTCTCAATCCATTGTATCAAGTTGAAAAAAACAGTTACCTAGGTCTTTCAAGGAGGAGCAAAAAAATCTTTTTTTGGAAGTACTTGGAGAATCAAATCCTCTCAGTTCTCCAAGTCTTTTTTTTTTTATTTCTATGTACAATCTTACTTTAAAAATTGCCAGTATAGTTTTTTTTTTTTTTTCTGGGCTCCAAATCATGCAGGAACTACTTCAATGAGAGCTTCTATTACAGTTGAATTTGAGGTATTTGGGGAAACAATATTTTTGAGTTGACTGTCATTTCCTTTGAATGGATATTTCAGAGAGATGTTTCCTTAGGTACATAAAGATGCAAATTTATCCCATAACTCATATCATTTTATAAAGTGACATTCAAAATTCACACAATTTAATACCATAGTAAGATATTAAGAAATAGATGATTGGGGCGGCTAGGTGGCGCAGTGAGTAGAGTGTCGGCCCTGGAGTCAGAAGGACCTGAGTTCGGATCCGGCCTCAGACACTTAATGCATACACAAGTAAAAACCTAGCCATGTGAACTTGGGCAAGTTACTTAACCCCAATTGCCCTAAAAGGGGCGGCTAGGTGGCGCAGTGAGTAAGAGCGCCGGCCTCGGAGTTGGGATGACCCGAGATCAAATCCGGCCTCAGAAAATGAGCACCCACACATAAATAATGACTAGCCGTGTAACCTTGAGCAAGTTACTTAACCCCAATTGCTTAAAAAAAAAAAAAACCTAGCTGTGTGACCTTGGGCAAGTTACTTAACCACAATTGCCCTCCAAAAGGCAAAAAAAAAGAAATAGATGATTTTATGGAAGTGGATCTCCTTTTATATTTTATTCTTATTTACCTTATAGTATCAAGTAAGAGATGATAATAGTATCATTGATTAGTTGATAGCTTTTATTACTGAAACTGATCTTTCCAGCATAGTTTATAGCTACCAATTTAACTCATTCATGAGTTGGACAGCAGGTCACAGTGACAGAATCACAGAGTCAGAAAAGACCTCATATTTTTTATACACAGACAAATACACATATATGTCATATAAATCATATACACACATATATGCATTTTTATTGTGTCAGGTGTATATATACATATATACACATATACTGTTTCTTATTGTACCAGAAATACCTTCTATTATGATATTAGCTAGTCATCATTCAACTTTCACTTGACCCGGGAAATATTCCTGGTTCAGAGTAAGAAGATTTGAGTAAATAAATACTGGCATTTATCACGTACCTGTGTGCTTTTGAACAAGTCTGTTAACCACTCTGGGTCTTAGTTTCCTCATTTATAAATGAGAGAAGTGACAACTACGGTCACTCCCACTCTAAATCTATGACCTTGTCATCTTAAGTGAGGAGGAATTCACTATTTTCTGAGACAGTTCATTTCACATTTTGATAGCTCTCTTTCCCAAGCATGTTTTCCCTTGATATTTGGTCTACTAAGACAACTATGTGGCATTGTAGATAGAGCACAGGGTCTAAAGTCAAGAAATATTGAATTATAATTATGCCTCTGGCATGTTCCAGGTATATGACACAAGGTAAAATATTTAACCCATCAGACTCAGTTCTCTCAGCTGTACAATGGGATGATCATAGTCCCTATCTACCTGATTATTTTGTTGCATACATCAAGTGAAATAATATATGTAAAGTGATTTCCCACTCCAGCTCCCTTATATAAATGAGTTAGCTGTTTGCCATTATTATTTAAAGTGCATTTCTTTAACTTCAAGTTATTATCTCTCTAGGGCAAGGCAAAATAAGTTTAATGATTCTTCCATGGTATTTTATGGCAGGTATAATTTCCCTCTAAATCATCTCTTCTCCATGATTAACTTCTAAATTTCTGGCTAATCACCCCCATCTACTTTTCCTTGCTACTTCACTGGGACCCTGAGATAGGCCTGTTTCAGTGACTAACGAAGTTGAAAGTTCAGTGCCTTGCTTCTGATCTGTTTTCCATCCCCATTAAAGAGAGATAAGTAGCATCTCAGATGGAAGCCTAAATGTAAGCCTCTGCTTAATATAGGAAACCTCCAGAGAGTCATTGAAACAATCACAGTCAAGATGGTGGGTAAAAGATATTAGATCAACAACTCATTGCCTCCAAAGCTGCTATCAGAGAAAACAGCTGTAAACATGGCATAAATTCGATTTAAGTTAAGCACAGCAATCTAGTTCAGGCTATTGATCTTGTCCCTAATAAATTAGTGGGCTAATGCCTTTCTGGGCAGAACATAGGTTATGGAAAACTCCTCACCTGAAACAGATTCAAACTGCTTTCAAACCAGATTTTTTTTCTCCCCATTTACCCCAATATACAAGTACCTCAACAACAGTGACTATTGTTAGTCAGGAAAATGAATGAGAAAGCCCGGTTTTGGTATCAAATAGTGCACAGCTTATAGGATTCCATATGGCATCCACACTGATTGGAGTAACTGACAGATTAAAGTATTAATGAGATAGAATGAAATCTGGAAGTGTCGCCACCTTTTCAAGGAAAAAAAAAGATGCCTACACTTGTTTCAGTGTCATGGAACTCAGTTTTGAGGAGATGGTGGCAAAAGGGAGAAAAACCTTCCTTATACTCCTTGCTTGTGGTGGCTTCTCAATTCCATTTTTAAAATGAATTTAGTAACTTAAGGTCATTGAAAATGATTTGGCAAGCAAACAAATACCTCTATGTAAATACTTGTTTCTTCCAGAAAACAGGCAAATGCAGCTGTAAATAAAGGAACAATATATGAAGTTAGATGTATAACAGTACTTACTCTCCAAATGTGGCCTTCCTCAATTTATTGACTGCTGGAAAAAAAAAACATATGACAGCGTGAAGCCAGCAAGCAGCAGATAATAGACTATCTTCAAAAAGGATCCTTTTATTCCACACACAGCAGTAGGTGATAAATGCCTCTAATGTTAGTGCTTACTATTTTCTTTTCCTTTTTTTTCCCAGCCGCCTATCTCAGATCAGAGACTAATAGCCCCCCAGGATAAGATATCTTGACACAACCCTTTCCCATCTGTGATGGTTGCCGTTATCAAACATCTGTCAGTAACTTCAAATGGGAATGAGGCGGATATTTTACCATTTGTCTACTGCCGTGCATGGTTTTCTTGTATTAGAAAATGTAGGAGAATATCATAATGTAATTTAGTTGGTTGGGGGGTGGTCAGGGGCATGAACTCCCCCCCCCCCCCACCACCTTTCAAGGATCACAAAGTTTATTCAAATGTATCTGAGACCAAGTTAAGGAAATAATAGGTCTTTCTCTTGATGGTTGATGTAGGTAATTATACCATCTATACTGCTGTCCCTCCAGTGAAGGAATATATAGTACCTTAGAGTCGTATCTTAGCAGGAATTATTGTCATCTTTTGCTTTTGTGCAGAAGACAAGGAATCAGAATCTTAGAATTGGATGTGACCTCAGAGAACGCACTGGAACATTGATGCAAAGTGGTGATCCAGGGTGTTATTGAAGTCCCCTAAAAATGAGAAACTCATTTCTTTTTCAGGTAGTTCATTCTAATTCTTTATTAAAATTATTAAAATGGAGATTTTAAAATAGATTTTCTTGCAAAAAGCATGAATTTTTTCCCATACTTCTATACTTGCTCTTAAGTTGACCCTCTGGGGTCAAATAGAGCAAATCTAATTTCTCTGATGCTATTTATATGACAGTCATTTTAACCTACCTGATCTTCAGTTTCCTCATCTTTAAAATGAGAAGACTGGGTTATATGGCTTCTAGGTTTGACTCCAGTTATCAATATATGATCCTAGAAGCCATTTCCACATAACAGCCCTTCAGATATTTATCTAGCTACCATTTTCCCCCTCTTCTTTTTCAACTTAACCATCCTTTCAGTTCCTTCAAATAGTCTTCATATGACACGAACTCTCTCTTCATAATCATGTTTTTTTTGACATGGTGCCTTAGTTCAAGGACTAATCATTTCAGTTGAGTTCTTCCCTAGGGTCATTAGGGATTGTTGCATTTAGAATTAAGCTTCACTTAATCTAATCCCCAACTCTCTCTTCTCCCTTCTCCCATGTCCCTCTGATTTCTTAGTTTGACACCTTGGGTTGCCCAGTGGATAGAGCACTGGGCTGTGTGATGCTAGACAAATCACTTCATCTCTGCTTACCTAAGTTTCCTCAAAAGTAAATAGGTAAAATACTAATACCTACCTTTCAGAATTTTTAAAAGAATCCAATGAGGTAATACTTTTAGAATTTTTTAACACAGTGCCTGGCACAAATTGGATACTACGTAAATATTCATTCACTCATATTGTTGAGTGAAACATATATTTTTACTCAACTCTGTATGTTTTGACCAATTTAGAGTGAGGTTCAAGTATTAATTGTTCCCACTCTTCCCCTCCTAATTCTTTGCATAGATGTCTACTTCTGCAACCTGATTACTTAAAATAATTTTCTCCAGTCTTCTTTTCTCCTGTCCCACTTCCATTGTTTTCCTATTTCTTTCTTTTTCCACCTTTCTCTTAAGCTCATCAAGATTTAACAGAACAACTCCCATGCCTTCCATCTAAATTAAGACTTTCTGTATGACCCTTAATGATGATAGAGTTCAGAGGAGGTACATCTATCTATCTATCTATCTATCTATCTATCTATCTATCTATCTATCTATATGTATATAGATAGATATAGATATATCTATATAGATATATCTATATATATATATATAATATTATATTATCTCCCTCATATAGGTCGGTCAGAAGTTTGTTCTTTCCTTTTTTTCTTTATTCATTTATATTGGCCTTCTATATGTTTTTCTTTACTCCTTTGTTTGAACTTCAAAACTCTACATAACTCAGGTCTTTTCATCAACAAGGAATACTTGAAAGTATTCTGTTACATTAAAGGTCCATGACTCTCCCCTGCTCCCCTTTCCCACTCACAACATAGGATTATACTGACATTTGCTGTATATATTCTTTTTGTCTGTAAACCAAATTCTTTTGATTAAAGTATTCTGAGATTTGTTCCTTTACAGTGGTGACTGGTAAATAAATTGTGATAATGTCTGTGACTCCTAGGTATTTAGATACATTCTTGACTGTTGGCAGGATTTTTTCTTTAATCTGTAAACTCTTGATTTTGTCTATCATGTTCCTAATAGTTTTCAATTGGGAATTTCTTTTAGGAGGTGACTAGTTTATTCTTTGTACTTCCATTTCACCTTGGCAGCGATGATCTTTTGTCTCTTTTTGTATCCCCAATGCTTAGTACAGTGTAGGCACTTAATAAATATTTATTAAATTGAATTGGTTCAAACAGATCTAGATAGTTATCTTTTAGAACCCCCTTGAAATATGTATAAGTTCTTATTTTGATGCTGTCTTTTAGATCATTCAATATTTCTTAATTTTTTCCTCTTTAAACTGCTTTCCAAGTCAGTTTTTTTTTTGTTTTTTGCTACAAGAAGGGCTAATATATTCTTATTTTTCAATCTTCTTTGTTTTCAATATTTCTTATTGTTTCTTTAGAGTCATTTACTTCTAATTGATTCATTCAAATTTTAAGAGTTTATTATTCTCTCAAGGTTTTTTTTTCTCCAACTTGTACCTAGCTGTCAGTTCCTTTTCTGATTTTATTTTTGTATAACTCTAATTTCTTTTTCATTTTTTCTTTTAGATCTCTTATTTTATTGGCAACAATATTTTAAACTCTTTCAAAAACTCTTTTCTTCCACGAATTCTTATTGAATTAGTGCCAAGCTCTATTTTTCTTGAGGCTTTGCTTGTAGATATTTGGGGATTATTCCCTGGTTTTGTATTCTGAGCATCACTGTCATCATACTCTTTTTTTGTAGTGTGATTCTTTTTTATTTTAATTTATTGTTCCTTCTTCCAAAGTACTTCTTCACTTCAGATTTGTTGTAAGGGCTGGGCTCTATGGGACTTCTAAAGGGAAGTTCTGGGGCAGATTCTATTGCTTCTTCTTGTGGGTATTGTGCTATGTTCTCTCTCAGGAACAGAATGGAATAGGTCTCCCTAGGTTTTCGCCCTGTGTGATCTGATTCAGAGAAAATTCTGATGGATACTTTCCTTTTCTGATCTCTGTATCTGACCTCTTTGGCTATGAGCAATAGTAGACTGCTGAGGGACTGAGAGACTATGAGTTATCTGGAAAACCCTGTTGATTCAGAGTGCTGGGATGATAAGCTCTCCTTTGATCTAAGATTCTTATAGGGGTTATTCTTCTGGAGGCTTCTAACTGAAGGAGATGCTAGAATTGAGACCATGCTTTGAACTGGTAATATACAGCACATGTTACTGCTTCCTAGACCCTGGAGTGGGGATGGAGATAACATAGGTGTTTTAAGTATATCATGGATCTTTTTTTAGAGAACTGGCTAGTAACTAAAAAAAACTGACAATTCATACCTGTCATATGATAGTGCCCTGGTATGAGTCTAGGACCTCCTTTTGCCCTAGTACACAGTCTTTTCCTGAGAGCTGGTATTCTCCCTGTGTGGTGTGCCCCTGACTAGATCCTTGGAGGTGGGGGAGAGAGCTAAACTGTACTGCTTTCTGCTACTTCACCATTTTGGCTCCTATCTCTTGACCTTCTGACAGCCTCCTCTTTTCAGCTTCCCCTTGTATTTTCATATTAGAATGTAATCTCCTTTAGGGTGGAAACTAGCTTTTTTGGTTTGTATTTGAATTCTGAGCACTTAGCCAAGTGACTGTAACATAATAGTGTAATGGAAATGCAAATTTAAAGATCTTCCCTGCCCCTAGGCCCTTTGATAGGCTTTAGAGACTCTGAGAACCTTCCTTGATTTGAAAATATAATCTGTCCCATAATAGGCTGAATGTAGTCACATGGAGCCTGTGGCAGGAGGCTTGGTTTTCAGGAATGCCTACACCTTGATTCCGTGTGATTGGGCAGTGGGTCAAGAGGTTTGTGACATTCTCTGAGCCAGGAGAAGGCTATATAATTCCTGATGTGAGGCTTTGTTTGGGGGCTCACTTTGAGAAGTGTTGTATGATTTGACCAGATGAGACTCTGGGCAGCCATTGAGAGCCCCCGGCTTTGAAAACCCAGATTTTGATGCTTCTCTCTCTGGTAACTGTGATTTGGTATTGATAATGGTTGGACAGTTTGGAAGCCTGTTTGCTTGATCTGTTTGTTTCTCGGTCTTGTGAGTTCTGTCTGCATACTTTGAAGGTCAGGGTGCTGACCTTTTCCCCCTAAACTAGGTAAATGATATATGTTTGATTGATTAAAGTAAGCATGTTAACCCATTTTGAGTTGTTTTCCTTTAGAAAAGCAGATCTAAGAACCTGTGTTGGCAGCCACCCTGGGGATGTTGGGGTGCTTGCCGCTACAAATAGGTACTTAATAAATAATAATATCATACAATATAACAACATAATCTACATTACAGTTTATATCCCTTCTGTATCTTGGTCTCCAATCTCCTGGGTGTTTCACATTTTGTCTAAGCCA